>JAPXFQ010000150.1:0-30207 GCA_028564705.1 Apricaphanius iberus | reverse complement strand
AATTAAAACTAGAGCTTAGAAAAAAGAAAAATTAACTGAAATGATATTGTGTCCTTATGAAACTAACTAAAATAAAATAAAGATGTACAGAAAATGTCTTTAGTTTTCAATTTGGTCAAATTAGTCAACAGCATGAGAAGACAGGGACGTCTACATCAGTGGTTCTCAACCTTTTTACAGTCATGTACCCCCATTACCAGCGCAAAGCACTTTTGGTTGTAAAAAAAAGACATAAAACAGAGTTCTGTGCCATCAGTTTCTGCTTTATGAAACTTTGGAACTGATAAACGTGTACAAAATTAATATCTGTAACTAAATCCGTAACTAAATGTATTGCAAATATTTATATGACTCAAATGTAGTGATTCAATCGTATTTAGTGAAAATAGTGACCATTTGAAACCTTAAGATTAATCATTTTAAAACTCCATAAATGTGCAAAACATCATTTTCTCTCTTGAACTATTTGGAAATAAAAATATAGAACTAAAAAGAGGTTTTAGCTTTAGGATAATGACACTGAATAGCCCTACTCAATATAAAACTCATTTTATGAGCTTATACTTATTAAATAATTATTTTAAAGGATTTTTGCACGGATGCTACTTTTTAAATATTTCTCTTTTAATATTTCACGTACCCCCCGTTTCTATTGTAACACCTGTTGTGAACCTGTTAGATCTTTCCCACGACAAATATCCTGTATTATAATAAAACATAATAATACTGAAACTAATCAAAACTAAACTGAACATTTTAAAACAATAAAAACTAAACTGAAACAAGAAGTAACCCAATCTGGAAACTAACTGAATAAAAAGCAAAAGTTAAAAACGTATATATTAAATATTGGAAAAATGTAAAACTGTAGTAACGCTGTCCAACACTGATCTAAAATAATATAATAAAAACCTTATAGATCTGATCTGAATCAGCATAACTGGTCCAAGTTCTACCTGGTGTGCTATTTGCTATCCAACTACTGATGGATCCACTGCCTTTATCAGCCTCACTCAGCTCCTTTTTCCTCTCTTTCATCCTCCTTTCTCTCTGTTACAAACTGAAGAACAAAATAAAAGCTGCGGTGCATGAAAAATGACGAGAACAGTACAGTGTCAGTCACAAGCGGTCTGCTGCTCTGCATGGCGCACCTCCTGATTTCACTGCGGTCACCATGACAACAGCGCTACACAACTGTACAAGGTCACCATGACAACAGTACTAAACTACGGGGCTAACGCACAGATAAACACACTAAAACACCGCAAAATGCTAAGAGTTAAAGTAGTTTGAAGACAAGCCATTGGAAAATATTAATACAACACATAAAAACACAAAACCTATAGCCTAATAATCACCTGACTCTGAGGAATTACTGCGCCAGTCATCCGCTTAATATGTTGCTTAAGCAAACATGTTGCTTCTGCACTTTACTGGCGGAAAGATATGGGGCGCCAAGTGTAACATTTTCGTTATTTAGTAGAAACGCACTTTTTTTGAACATTCAGCTTCATTTTTCCACATTTAGGACATTTTCATACATTTAGTAAGAAAATGTTTCTAAAATTCAACATTTACCAGCATATTTACATTTTAAAAATCTAAATTCTAAATATTATTTCGAAATCTAAATGTTAAATCTAAATTTTAAATCTAAATATTAAATCTAAATGTTAAATCTAAATGTTAAATCTAAATATTAAATCTAAATGTTAAATCTAAATCTAAATGTTAAATTTAAATGTTAAATCTAAATCTAAATGTTAAATCTAAATCTAAATATTAAATCTAAATGTTAAATTTAAATGTTAAATCTAAATCTAAATGTTAAATCTAAATGTTAAATCTAAATATTAAATATCTAAATGTTAAATATAAATGTTAAATCTAAATCTAAATGTTAAATCTAAATATTAAATCTAAATGTTAAATCTAAATGGTAAGTCTAAATGGTAAATCTAAATGTTAAATCTAAATCTAAATGTTAAATCTAAATGTTAAATCTAAATGTTAAATTAAATGTTAAATCTAAATGTTAAATCTAAATCTAAATGTTAAATCTAAATGTTAAATCTAAATTATGTTAATCTAAATCTAAATGTTAAATCTAAATGTTAAATCTAAATCTAAATGTTAAATCTAAATTTAAATCTAAATGTTAAATCTAAATGTTAAATCTAAATGTTAAATCTAAATTTGTAAATCTAAATGTTAAATCTAAATCTAAATGTTAAATCTAAATTAAATCTAAATGTTAAATCTAAATGTTAAATCTAAATGTTAAATCTAAATGTTAAATCTAAATATTAAATCTAAATGTTAAATCTAAATCTAAATGTTAAATTTAAATGTTAAATCTAAATCTAAATGTTAAATCTAAATATTAAATCTAAATGTTAAATCTAAATCTAAATATTAAATCTAAATGTTAAATTTAAATGTTAAATCTAAATCTAAATGTTAAATCTAAATCTAAATATTAAATCTAAATGTTAAATTTAAATGTTAAATCTAAATCTAAATGTTAAATCTAAATGTTAAATCTAAATATTAAATCTAAATGTTAAATCTAAATCTAAATGTTAAATCTAAATGTTAAATCTAAATCTAAATATTAAATCTAAATGTTAAATCTAAATGTTAAATCTAAATCTAAATGTTAAATCTAATGTTCTAAATGTTCTAAAAATTTAACATTTACCAGCATATTTACATTTTAAAAATCTAAATTCTAAATATTATTTCGAAATGTAACATGTTAAATGTGAGGTTCTGTGTTTGTGCATCTGCTGTGAGTCATCTGTTGCAGGGAGGATCTGTGGTGAGGAGCTGCTGCGCAGGCTGATTGCACTCACCTGTTTCCAATCAGGCCTTTGGTGTCCCTGGGCTTCTTAAGGAGCTGGCTGACAACCATTCGGTGCCTGATGGTTGCCCTACCGGTACCTCCAAGCCGCTGTTCTCCAGATATTTCGCCTGAGTTTGTTCCCAGTGATCTCCTGCGCTTTTTGTGTTCCCCAGGTTTTTACTGAGGAGTCTCTTGATCCAGCCAGTCTCCAGTAAGGCTTCCAAGTTCTGTGTTACTCTCCCAAGTGGATGGTTGTCCTCGATTGCAAACCAGCTTCTGTGCAGTTTTCCACCTCCCTGCCCGCTCTCAGCCACGCCGCCTCCTCCTTGCTACCTTCCACCGGACCTCAGCAGCCTCTGACTCCGCTCAGCAGATCTCACTTACCTCCCCTGAAATTGGAAATCGACTCACATCTGTGAGTACCACCGCTCTTAAGGATTCAGTTAATTCCCATCCGTCAACGACCTTCTCTAACCTCATCTATCCTTTTCCAGACGCCCAGCAGTTCCCGCTGTCTCCAGCTGATCATTTTTGTTTTATTAATAAAAACATCTTAACTTTGTTCTGTGGTCCGAGTGTGGTTCTGCATGTGGGTCCGGAGGTTAGACAGGAACATGACATTAAATCTAAATGTTAAATCTAAATGTTAAATTTAAATGTTAAATCTAAATCTAAATGTTAAATCTAAATGTTCTAATGAACATGTCCAATGTTCTAAATGTTCCTAACATTTAGTTTTAACATTTGCACATTTAATTTTTACTTTGGTCATGGAGGAGAGATCATCTTTCTGTGACTCCAGCTGGAGCTGCAGCGGAAACAGCGCATCTTGCTGATTGCAGTATAGGGGCGGCGCAGCATGCCAGGTGTAGGCCTATATCGGGGAGGGGGGCGTTCATCATCATTGCCAGATCCATCATTTGAATGATTATTGATTGTTAGATGATATTGGTGAATGGATGGCACAGCCAGACCTCGACACATGAACACAGCTGGAGATCGTCGTTATCTCTATATGCTGTCACTGAGCAGCAAAGCACAAAGCTGGGTGCGTTTCTGTTCTACTGCTTATTGCATTTTTAAATGGACCTTGAACTCAGCAGGTTTCTTCTTTGAATCGTTATTCTAAGTTATTTGATGGCTTTTTTTGCCGCTCCATTTAGATCTATCATTTTCTCCATGAAATCATCTTGAACTTTTCACTGAATCGAGTTTTTATTTCAAACCAAACTGGAAGAAGGTCCCGGGAAGAACAGGTTCGACCCCCCCTGCTCTGGAGCAGCGCCACCTGCTGTACAAACCAACAAACTGCACTCGTCGGTGCTTCCTGTCTGCTTCTAGTTCAGCTAATATTGTTGTTCTATCTTTGAGAAGGCTAGACAATATCCAATATCAGGCTTTGAGATTGTGTTCAGGTGGTATCAGAACAACCCCAACAGCAGCACTACAAGTGGAAATGGGAGAATAACTGGGTCAATTTAAAAGGTCATAATGAAGATCATCCAACACAAGAAATACTGAAACAATGCTGGGAAAAGGAGAAAAAAGAAACAAAGAGTTTTGGATGGATCATTGAGCAGAAAGCAAAAGAGCTAGAAATAAATGAAATGAATATTTGTCCAACAGTACCACTCTCAGCAGTACATCCCTGAATACTTCCTGATCCTGTGGTAGACTTGACATTGCTAGACAAAAAGAACAGAGATAAGGAATTCATTCTGCACCAACAAGTAATACAGACATACATAGAAAATAACTATTATAGCTGTATTCAAATTTATACAGATGCTTCAAAGAACTCAGCTAACAAAGTTGGTATTTCGTTCATAGTTCCAGAATTCAACATAAAAATATGCAAACGAATTACTGATGGATTGGATTACATTGCATTACAGTGGGTTGAGGTGGTGAGACCTTTGAGAGCAGTGATATGCTCCGATTCAAGCTCTTCATTAATCAGTATACAGAATAACAAGTCAGAGGGCAGATAAGATATATTAATGGAGATACAACAAACATTATATAGAAATCAAATGATGGGACTCAGTATAGTACTTGTATGGATACCAGCACATATAGGAATAAGGGGAAATGAATTAGCGGACAAGGGTGCAAAGGAAGCAACAAAAAGAAATCATACGGACATGGAAGTTCCTTTTAGTAAAACAGAAATGAAAACTACGATAAAGTATAAATTGAGAGAATGGTGGCAAAAGCAGTGGGAAAAAGAACACACAGGAAGATGGTTTTACAGTATTCAAAGGAGAGTTGGCATGATGAGAAACACGGGGAAAACCAGGAGAGAGGAAACAATCATATCCAGGCTACGCTTTGGTCACACCAGATTAAACAGCACGTTATTTAAAATGGGAAAACACAACTCGGGGAGATGTGAATTTTGTCAGGAGGAAGAAACAATAGAGCATGTTATGCTTCATTGTCAGAAGTATGTTGTTGAGAGGAGAGAAATGGTTTTTAATCTCAAAGAAATCAAGGTGAACTATGATTTCAGGAATATATTACAGAGAAGTACTGAGGAAAAGTGTTATCGATTCTTAATTCAGTACCTTAGAAGCACAAAATTGTTAGAAAGAATATAATTGTGGATGTTATTGTTTATATTTTGGTATCTCACCGTTTTTCTTCGTCCATTTTTTTTTTTTTTTAATTAATAGAATGTAGGATAGTCCCGGTTCACACTCCTTACCAGTAGGTGGCGGTAATACACCAAAAGTTGTTTGTCAACCGCCAGAAAACACCACGAAGAAGAAGAAGAAGAAGAAGAATATTGTTGTTCTGCTGGAATCAGACAGAAAAAAAAAACCCATCCATGTGTCAGAAGTCCTGTCTGCTATGTTCCTTCTTGTTGACGCTTCGCTCCAGTTCAGTCTGCTGTCCAGGTGAACTCTCAGGTATTTGTCTTCCTCCACTTCTCCTCCCACAATGCAAACAGTGTTTGGCCCTATTTCTGCTTCTCCTGAAACCTACAATCATCTCATTTGTTTGGTTCACTTTACAGATCAGATGATTGTCTCCACACCATGACAACATATGGATCCACCGTCTGTCTGGACTCCGCTTCATCTCTGATCCGCCCAACGACTACAGAGTCATTGAATATTAATGTGGGAGACAGAACTTGTACTGGAAGTGTGAGGTGTCCATTATTCACCTGTTCTGTTGGACCTATCAAAGCAGGGACACGATGTCATCTCCTTTTATGTGGCAGCAACTGATTCAATACAATCATACGGGATCAAATTAATTAATATAAATATTAACATTCTAATAACTCGACCTTTGACCTATCCTAAATTTTTTTACAAGCAACAATAAACATTATCACTCAGTTTGAACAACCAATTCTATAGTTTTTCTTTCAGATTAAAAGCCCAACACCACTACTATCCACTAGATGGCAGCCCTGTTTGAATCTTTACAACCAGAGCCCGTCCACTTATGTTTTTTATTTGAGTTTTTACAATTCAGTCAATCAATCAGTCAAACTTGTTTTTTTAAAACGTTTTTAATACAACTCAAAGTGCTTTTCACATTAAAAGCAAAGCAAAGAGACCCCCACATAACCTCCACCTCTAGTCCTCCATACACCTCATCCCTCTGCCACAAATTTAAAAGCACCATATTAAGAACATCAGTTAAAAAGAATGATGTTAAAAATTCCTCATATTAATATCTTATTAGATTTGAATTTTTCTTTTTTTTTTCAGAGAAAACAACATAATTATTTATTGATTTATGCATCAGTTCCAAAGTGTGGGGAATTATTATCACCTATGATTTCTTTTCTTTTTTCTCTCCCTTATTGTGTTTCTTATAGTGATTCTACAGATTTTATATGTTTTACAATATATACATTATATAGATATGTGCAAAATATGAATAAAGAAAATACAGCGGTAAATAAAACAAAAAAAAAGACAAGTGATTAAGTGTTAAGTGCTCCCCTTAGTGGCTGATGATGGTTTTACATTCCTTCCCTTCCTTTCTCTTCTTTCTCTTCCCCCCTTTTCTTTTTTCTTTTCCCCCTTTCTTCTCTTCCTCCTTCCTTTCTTCCCCTTTCTTCGGTTTTTTAAGACCAACTGCTTCCCGACCTCTTATTTTGAAAGTTATTAGTTCCATTTCCTTAATTTTATCGGTCAGTTTCCTCCATTTTTCTATGGTTGGGCTTATTTTTTGTAGCCAGTTGTTAATAATTAGTTTGAGAGCACTTACCCATAATATTTTAAGTATGTATAGATCTTCTTTACTAAACTTTCCCTCTGATGTTAAGCCCAGCATGATGTTTAATCCATTTTCTTATGCATTTTTGACACCTTCTGTATTTCGTTCAATTTATTTTCAAAAGAAGACATGACCAAAATATATGGAAATAAATATGCTATTTTCTCTCCAACATTTTGATGTTATAGATTTTTGATATTTAGACTGTTGGATTGGTGTTATGAAATATGTAATTTGGAATTTCCATGCAAATTTTCTCCATATTTGGGAGGCAGTTTTTTAATTTATCGATTTATTAATAGTTTCCCATTCTTCTTGTGAAAAGTCAATTTCCATATCATCTTCCCGCTTTATTTGTTCTTTAACCCCAACACATTGATCAGATTCGAATATTTTGTATAACATTGCCATTTGGTGTTTTAAGCTTACATTTCATAGTTCTTAATCCACCACTGTATAAGACCGTGAACTTGTAAGCTTTTGTTTTGTGAAACCATTTTCTCCATATAACTCCTGGTCTGTAGATATCTGAAGAAATTTGAGTCTGGAAGCCCAAATTTTCCCTGAATCGACTCAAAAGTCATCACCTCTCCCTTATCCAGGAATTTGGCGAATATTTTGAAACCCTTTTTGTACCATATTTGGATCTGGACCTCCACTTATTTCTCTCAATAACGATATGATATTACCCAATTTGCTAATTTTCTTCCAGACTTTTAGCATATTAGATATCCATCTATTGGTTTGTAAGAGTGAGTACGCTCCAGCTATCTTTATCATCGCTTTGTTTCCATTTTGCTCGACATGCTTTATTTTGATGTATTATTAAAACTTGAGATGCATAATAATAATTTTACAAATTGGATACAGCCATTCCTCCTTTATGTTTAGCTAGTTTTGATGTTTTAAATTTTATTTTAGCCCTTTTTTTTACCCCAAATAAATTTTAGTAGCATTCCATCCTATTTCTTAAATACTGATGGTTCAATATAAAGTGGTGATGCTTTAAAGAGAAAAAGAAATCTTGGAAGGATATTCATTCTGATTATATTACATTTATCTGATAGGGTCAGTGGAGTTAAGCTCCATCTATTAATATCCTCCTTTATAGCATTTTCTAAATAATTATAATTGAAATTATAGAGCTCATCGATATTTTGTGGAACCTGTACTCCAAGATATTTGATCTTATCTTTATCCCATTGCCATGTATATCCCTGCTTTATTTAATCTGCAATTAATTTTCCAAAACATAGAGCTTCACATTTATCTTTGTTGAGTTTGTATCCCGAAACAAAACTGTAGTGCTCCATAGTTCTCATAAGGGCTGGAAGGCTACTCCTTAAACCTTGTAGATATAATATGATATCATCTGCATACATAGCAAGTTTATGTGTTACATCTGTAATTTCTACTCCTATTATTTCATCGTCCTTTCTAATAGCTGTCGCAATTGATTCGAATGTACAAAACAAAAATTAAAACGAAAGACAATCCCCTTGTTTTATTCCTCTCTGAAGTTCAAACGGCTCTGACAGAATACCGTTAACCTTAACTTGAGCTTTAGAGGTACTGTACATTGTTTGCAGCCATGAAATAAAAGTCTCACTAAATCCAAAACCTCTACATGTTTCAATATAAATGACCCGGCCACTCGGTCAAATGCCTTTTCGGCATCAAGGGTAAGTATTAATGTTTGGGGATTATTTTTCTGAACAAATTCTATCATATTGAGGGCATGTATGATGTTATCTGTCAAATTTCGATTATTAATAAATCCAGTCTGATCAAGTTCTACAATCGATGGCATGATTTTGGCCAATCTTTTTGATATTATGCAGGTTAATATATTTTACTGAGGTAATTGGTCTGTATCCTCCATATTGTAATGGATCCTTACCCTCCTTATGTATAACCATGATGACCGAATGGACCCAGGAATTTGCCCAGACGTTTTGGTCTAGCATATAATTATATGTTCTAGAAAGAATACGTATGATCAATGCCTTAAATTTTCTATAAAATTCACCGGTAAACCCATCATTTCACCCATTTTTCAACTTTGTATTGGTTTTTGATATTTCTTCAGTAGATATTGGTTGAGTGAGACTTCTCTTCTGTGCATCGTTCACCCGCGGTAAATTCTACCTTTGTAGATAGTCCCTCATTTGTTCAGGAGTTGCCTCATTTTCTGAACTATACAATTTGTGGTAATACTCTGCAAACTCTCCTGCAATTTCATTTTTTCTTTGTTAAAAGTGTATTGTTCTTACTATTCCTTATACTTGCGATTGTGACTCTAGACTGTTGTTTTTTCAGTCTGTTAGAAAGAATTTTTTAAAGATTTTGTTCCCCCATCATAGTATTTTTGTTTAGTGAATGCTAGTATTTTCCCCACCCTAACATTTAATAATATATTCAGTTCATTTCTAACTTCTTCCAGCTGTCTCAGAATCTTTCTTTCTCCTTTAATTTTATGTATTTTTTCAAGTTAATTTTTTCTTCTAAGTAATTTATTTGTTTCAGTCTTTCCTTATTTTTTCTTGTGGAGAAACAGATGATTTCCCCTCGTATTACGGTTTTCAATCCTTCCCAGAGGATCATTGGGTTTATCTCATCAATATCATTAAATTCCACATATTCCTTTATAGCAGAGTTTATCTTTAATTGAAAATCTTCCATCTGGAATAATGAGTTATTAAACCTCCATAGTGTTTGCCCCTTTTCTTCATCCAAACACATCTTTAGTGATATTGGTGCATGATCTGAAAGGGTAATTTCATGCATTTTACATTCGATAATTCTTGATAGTGTATCTTTAAACACAAAGAAATAGTCTAATCTTAAATATTTGTTACGTGATTTGGAGCATTAAGTGTAATCTCTTTCTGATGGATTTAAATTTCTCCATACATCAGCTATACCGGCCTCCTTCATGGCCCTTCTTAGAACTTTTGCAGATGATTCAGAATAATGTTTTTCGTTTCATTGAGAGTCAATATTTGCATTCAAAACCAAAATAAAATCTCCTGTCAATAATTTTAATCCCCTTGCTTTCTTAACTTATTAGATCCACGATCTTTTTGACCAAATCTGGTCCTTCTACAGGTTGGTAGATGTTTATCAATGACATCTCAGTATTTGATATATGCCCTATTATCATTACATATCTCCCGTCTCGATCAGAGATGACCTTATCGCCTTGAAATGCAATATGAGTTCCGACTAAAATGGCTATGATGATAATTTACAGAGTTTTTTGTGTTCAAATTCATTTAGATGCGCCTCCTGAATGAAAGCCGTATCTAGTTTTTCTTTGTTAAGCTGATGCAAAATGTTCTTACGTTTGATGGGGTTCTTGAGACCATTTACATTGTAAGAAATTATTTTAAGCTGCTCCATATTGCTCCTGTTTATTCATTTCTGCTTCATACTCTACATATTTTTGTACCATCATTTGACAGTCATTTTGATAACATTAAACAGCCTTGTGAAACAGAAAAAAACAAAAAATCATCAGACTTTCAAACTTCCAAGTGTGACAAACTGTAAATGTTTGCCAACAGAGCTATTCCTTGTTAAAAAGAAATCTAGGGCTAAAAAAAAAAAATAGCCCCGTTTAGTATTGTCGACCAAATGTTTAACTTAATTCTCCTGTTTACCCCTTTTATGTCTTTCCTTCTTGACTCTCTTAATAGTCTCTAATATAGACCAAATAAATAACAGGTCTAATAACCTATGTGATGTTCAAAACTCAAAACTTCAAAGTTAGGTGTAGCTTTTTCACTTTAGAAGCGATTAAAATTTAAGAACCACTTCAGTTGTTATATAGAAAAACGTGAATAAAAGCAGCTTGATGGTAAAATTTGTTCATATTATGTGAAACATGAATCCCTGACCCAGAGATGAGATTTGTTTTGGATTTTTTTCACATTTTATCATAATGATTAGTGGACTTAAGTGGTTCTGATAGAATTCTGGCTGTAATCCTTCTCTTGTATAAAGTCTGAGTTCGGTTCGGAAGGGGAGATGGTACCGATCACCATCCAAAACAATCACAGCTCTCATTTTACTTTATTTCATCTGCTTTTACTTTGAAAGTCGGTGGCCGGAAGTAGTCTAGCATGGTTTCAGGCCGGTGCTAACAGGTTCCGAAGATGTCTGACAGTTTCAGGGCTTTAAGCAGCTTCCTCGGGGCTCGGTATCGTTCTGGCTGCAGAACGGTTCTAAAACGGAACCAGGCTCTGAGGTGTCCGGGCAGCAGGCGGTGGAGCTCGGACACAAAAACGGGTACTGCTCCGTAACTGCAGCTAGCAGGCTAATCAGTCAGGTTATGGGTTTCTGGATCAGAACCGGCTGGTATTCTGGGCGGAATAAGAACCAGAACATGTTTAGAACTTAATTAATAACTGGACCGACTCTGCGTCACATTAAACCGCTGCTGGTTAAACATTAACTGACCTGTTTGTGGTCAGCTTGAATACAACAGTAGGATATACGTCAGCGCACCGCCATCTTGGGAGGGGCAAGTTCCGCTTGAAAACCACAAAAAAACATTGGATTATTGAAATGAATTAAACATTAAAAATCACTGTCAACTAATATATTATAAAATGATTTTATAAACATGAAAGCTAATATCTCTACCAACGATTAGGGTCAATTAAAGGGCAAAATAATATGTTTGCAGTGAGATTACAATCGATTGAAATGAATTTTATTTTCCCAAGAGAAAAAAATAAGTTTTAATTAAATATAACAACAAAACATTCGTTTTTAATTCAGGTTATTATATCAGTATCAATTTTAACCATAGATGTGCTGTTTTATCTAGTATTATTATTAGAATAGAATAATCCATTATTGGGAATTTCAGCTGTTACTGCAGCAAAGTGACAGGTAATAGAAGCATTTAGATTCACACAAGGAAAGTATAAAAACAGAATTAAGAATAGTATATGTAATTAAGGGCAACATTACAAAACCAAAGTACTATGCAGCTAATAAAATAAAGTGGTGTAATCAGATTTTAATTTGTAATTGAGTAAGATAGTTTGTAAAAATATATATATTTACAGAATGCACATGTGTAGTTCTGCATTGAAAATTAAACCTATTGTTTAGAGGAAGGTTAGCAATTTAACATCTTACATTAAAAACAGATGTTCAGATAGCAGCAGAAATGTTAGGTGATAAATTTTACAGCAGAGATGTAAATATTCCTGGGTTTGTTAGGAAGAGTTCTGGTTGTAAAGAGTTGTTAAAATGCTCCTTCATATATCTAGGATGTAGTATTCTGTCGCTGAAGGAGCTCTGCAGCTCAGCAACATCTACATTTATTTCATCATTATTGCTGTTAATTCTCATCATAAAACTCATGAAAAATCATTTTTTATTGGGGACGGAAATGATTTGTTCTGAATCTGTTCCAGTACTTAAGAGTTCTGCTTTGACCTCTAACCTCTGCTGTCTTTCTAGCATCTGCAGGGCCTCCTCTGCCACTAGAGGGCGTCAGAGTGTTAGATCTGACCAGGTGAGCTCTACTGTCTCTGGCTCCCTCCCACCGGGGTTTGAAGCTAATATGTGTCTGGATGCTTGCAGAGTTCTGGCCGGTCCGTTTGCCACCATGATCCTGGGAGACCTTGGAGCCGAGGTGATCAAGGTGGAGAGACCAGGTGAGCTGCTACAGGTGTTCCTGTTGGAAGGAAAGCTGAAGGATTGTGGGAAAGATGACGGTCCTGGATGTTGTCTGTGTTGGACAGGTGGAGGAGACGACACCAGAACCTGGGGTCCACCGTTTGTTGCCTCAGAGAGCGTCTACTTCCTGAGCATCAACCGCAACAAGAAGGTAAAGCAGCCAGAACTGAGGTCCGATGGACCGGGACCATTAGGTTCTGGACCGCGGGGTCCAGTCAAAGCTCTTTGTCCAGCCCAAGGCCCTATGGACCAGAACCATCAGGCTCGTGACCAGAACCTCTGCGTTAGGGCTTGGCAATTAATCAGATTTTAATCAGAATTTCAATATTAAAAAGCTCGATCACCATAATCATTTGGTATATTTGAATTATTATGCCCACTGACCAATCCAGTCGAAGTGCCACCATGTTGTCAAGCTAACTGGCCAATCAAGTCCCAGAAAAAAACACGATAAGCAGGACGCCCCCTGCTGGTAAGTAAAACGAAAGTGCTGTGTGAAGAGTGTACAGCTGGTAAGGTGCATTTTCAACACAAGGCAATTCAAGGTGCTTTACATGAAAAAACCCCAAACATAGCAAATTATTAAAAATGTCCATTTAGGAAAAGCAAAAACATATTCAATTCAATTCACTTTTATTCATATAGCGCCAATTCACAACAAATGTCATGTCAAGGCACTTTACAACAAAAATCATTAAAAGTTTTCTATGTAAGGAATCCCAGCAGATTGTGCTGAGTCGTGTGTTTGTGCTCGGATCATACAGACTCCAACTACAGTAATTCCTCAGCAATCCCTCATACTGAGAAAGCATGGAGCGACAGTGGAGAGGAAAAACTCCCCTTTAACAGGAAGAAACCTCCAGCAGAACCAGAACCAGAACCTGGATCAGTACAAGCGGTAATCTGCTACGACCGTCTGGGGGTCTGAGAAGACAGAGAAGAGACAGCATGGAGGATGCTCGGTGACTTAGAGCATCATCTGGACCGATGTTCCCCATCCAGCAGGGGGCGCTGTAGCTGAGCAGGGTACCAGACCATGTGGAGCTTCTATATGTGAAAAACAATAATCGATATAAGAAAAAAAACATTTAGCATTTGATTAAAAGCATCTCTAAACAGTAGAGTTTTAGTCTTTGATATAAAAGAACCAAACGATTCAGCAACTTTTCTGTCATCGGGAAGTTTATTCCAGATTTGGATGGCCAGAGGTTTGCAGGAGGGCGGGGCTCACATTCAGACACCCAACCATGACACTTTACCCTTACCCTAAGGACTCCCCACCCAAGCTGGTAAAGAAGTTTGAAGGAAAATGGACGACAGGGTACCCGATAAAGACGGCCAAGTTGTTGACACTGACCACAGTTAGCGTTAGCACGCGGTTTTGAAATGATGAAGTGGTTTGCGTCGTTCAGTACAGTGGAAAATATCACGATTATTTTATTTTCATAGTCGCCCAGCCCTACTCTTGGTTCTGTCGCTAAATCCTGAATAATGTGTTTCAGAGCATCGCTGTGGACCTGAAACATCTGGGAGGAGCAGAGATCATCCGACAGGTACCACAGCCTGGAGGGGGGTCTGCATGGGGGGTGTGATGGTGATGGTGTGTGTGTTCAGCTTGCAGGTGTGTGTGACGTCCTGGTGGAGAACTTCCTGCCGGGGAAACTTTCTCAGATGGGTTTAGGACCTGCTGAGCTGAACCGAGTGAATCCACGACTCATCTACTGCTCCATATCAGGTACCGACTCACCTGGACCAGGATCAGGATCAGGATCTGGATCTGGATCTGGATCTGAATCAAAACCTGGACCTCAGTTTGTCACAGTTCTAACGGTTCTAGTGATCCAGTTTCTTCACCAGATTTCGGGGGACCGTCTCCAGGTCCTGATCCTGGTTCTGGTCCGTTTTGAATCTATTTTCCAGAACTTCCTGTGGGAGGCTGACCTTCAACAGCTAAAATTCCTGGATCCTTCCTGGTTTTTCCAGGTTATATAGGCTACGTTCACACTGCAGGCGAATGCGCTTCAAACCAACTTTTTTGCCTCTATGCGACTCATATTCAGTCATTTTATGACAATCTGAACAGCACAAATCAGGTTTTTCCAATTCCAATCCAGGTCACTTTTATATATGGTACTAAATCCGATCCATATCTGATGTTTTTGAAGGCGACTCCAGTCTGAATGGTCGCTATAAATCCGTCCTGTGCGTCACCGACACATTCAACCACACCTGTTCAGATGATTTTGAACGCGGCGCCCATGTTTATGTCTGAATTAAATCCAGAAATAACCTGACGTTTGATTTCAGAGCCGCACACTGACTGAATAATACAGTAACTTCGTCTTTTAAAATGTTTAGTAGAGCTCGCTGTTGTCACTTTTTCATCCTGTCATTATCAATTTTTATATGTAAAATTGTAAAATAAAAATGACACAATCAATAACACCTTATTTTAATTAATTGTAATACATATTCAGTTCAAACAAGCTGGTTTATGAAACAGATTTCACCTTATATTGTCTAAACGCAGCTACAACTTTCTGCTGGTCCTGAACAAGAACTGTGAAATCTACGCATTGCTGCTGCTGGAGCCGTAATTTGTGCTCTTTCTAATGGACGCATCCGTCTCTTTCCAGCGCCGTTATTCCTTCCAAACCCTCTATATCACATTATATAGATGTGTCCATGATGCACGGAGTCCAGATCTGAGACGATGCTCAGATACTCGCATAGAAAAGCCTTTTAAATGATTCAGTTCCCTGAACTGCGTGCGTCCTTTCACTATACCGTTCGTGCGTTCTTGTAAACTATATCATGATTATTTATTTTCCTTTTATTTCTCTAGAATGTTGCACAGCTGAATTTATTTCAGGGGATGTTTCTGTGCATTAACCAAAAACATTTATGTTAATATTATTAATAGATTTAGTCTTTATATATATAATTAATGTATTCTGCATAACAGCTGTTATGTGTGTCACTCGTGCCTATTAAAGACAATTTGTTGCTTTTGAATGCTGCAGTAACACCAATAGGCATCCAGGATCTTTCTTTTTGCCTTCCCTAAACAGAGTATGTTGTGTGCGACGTCTTGCGTTCTTCTGCACATGCGGGACGCTTTGGGACCGTTAACCGTTCAGACTGGAGCACATTTTAGTTAGTGGGAACAACCACACAGAGTAGTTAGATTTGATCAAAAAGATTGGAATTGAGCATTAACACCTGCAGTTTGAGCGTAGCCTGAACATTGTCATAGTTTTGCAGCTGTAGCTGGACTCTGGTTCTGGTTCTTTGGGTCGGGGCGCTGACCCAGAGGTGTCTGTGTGTCTCCAGGCTACGGCCAGACGGGTCCTCTGTCTCAGAGTCCAGGATACGACTCCATCGCCTCGGCCGTGTCGGGGATGATGCACATCACCGGGCCGGAGGTCAGAGCGCCCTCTTTATGATCTGGGATCAGATCGGATCAGAACCTGCTGCGACGTAGCGCCACCATCAGGGCAGAGGTCAGATCTCACCCTGAACTCCCATGATGCTTTGCTGTCGTAGGACGGAGAGCCGGTGCGTCCAGGCGTGGCCATGACGGACCTGGCGACGGGGCTGTACGCGCACGGCGCCATCATGGCCGCCCTGCTGCAGAGACAGAAAACGGGGAGAGGAGTTCACATCGACTGCAACCTGCTGTCCTCTCAGGTAACTGTAAGAAGAATTGTTAATACCACTATTCCAGTTTTACTTTGAGTATGTGTGGAGAACATTATTGATCTGTAAAGAATGGAGTTTGCTCTGGGGTGGTTGGGTGAGGACATGCAGGACGTAAAACCTTATCGACCCTCAGAAGAAGAATTAAATTCCATTCAGTTCTATTTATCTATATAGGACCAACTCACAACAGGTTTCATCTCAAGGCCCTTTACAAGAAAAGTCATTTAAATGTAGTTATACTGTATCATCTGTTATAAAAATGTGATGTTTGAACTTTTCTTTCTTTAGTTGTCTCTGTAACGTCTACTGGACGGCTCCTTGCCTTTTTGATGCAAGTTAAAAACTTCATTTTATATACACTCACGGCTTTTGGGTCTACTTGCGAAGGTGTGTTTCATAAATATAGGAATCAGATATTTTGGTTGTGACAGTGACGCTCCCTCTCTGTTAGGTCACTTCCTGTTTCCAAGGCATGGTGCGCTGATAGACGGGTTCTGTTCCGTGTTTTTTCCCTTCGGTTAGATGATGGTGACATGAAACAGGACCCAGTGAGGAGCCGCGGTGCAAAGTGTTAGAATTTAAAGGTGAAATAATCAGACAATGGTTTAATCTCTGATCTCAGCCGGCCGGGTTGTTGTAAGTTTCTGTCCTTTTAAAAACGCTGTGTAAAAACTTGTCTTCCTTGTTCTGGCCGATCAGTAACTGGGAACTCTTCATGAAACTCCATCAAAGTCCGTTTCATTCCTGTGAGAGAATTCTTGTCTTCTTTTGGTCTGAAAACGTCTTTATTTAGAGTTGTGCAGATCAACTCTGTTATATCTTTCAGCTGATTTTTAATTTATCCTTATCACAACAAAGAGTCCCTAGAAGTTGGAAGCATTCTGTAATTGTGCCTATAGCGAAGTGCAGCTCCCCAAAATCCTTGAATGATTTTAGACCTGTAGCCTTGACCTCATTGGTTATGAAAAGCTTTGAGAAAATTATCAAAGAGGCTGTCTTACTGCAGGTTGGAGATCAGCTAGATCCACTGCAGTTTGCATACAGGTCTGGCAGGGGCGTGGAGGATGCTGTGATCACACTTCTGCACTTTATCTTTAGCCATCTGGATAGAGCAAAGACTCATGTCAGACTTTTATTTGTTGATTTTACTTCTGCTTTTAATACCATTCAGCCCTTTCTGCTCGCTCAGAGACTGATTACAGATTTTAACCTTGATTTGAATTTGGTGGGCTGGTTATTGGATTTTTTAACAAATAGATCCCAGTGCGTGAGGGCAAACAGCACCCTATCTGAAGTCACTTTTACATCCACTGGTTCCCCCCAAGGTTGCTGTCTGTCTCCTCTCCTGTACATCCTATACACAAACCAGTGTCGCAGCGAGTACCAAGATAGATACATACTTAAGTTTGCTGATGATTCTGTTATTGTCAGCCTGCTATCAGAGAATGAGCGGGATCATGGGCCAGTCCTTAGTGACTTTGTAGAGTGGTGTGATAGTTCATTTTTACAGCTGAATGTATCTAAAACTAAGGACATGATCATTGACTTTCGCAGGACACCACCTCCCCCTACAGTCACAGTTATGAAAGGTACGGATATTGAGCTTGTGGAGACATACAAATATCTTGGAGTCATTTTAGACAACAAACTGTGTTTTGAACCTTTGGTTGACGCTGTCTCAAAGAAAATTCAACAAAGAATGTACTTCCTTAGGAAAATGAACACTTTTAATGTTTCTTCAGAAATGATAACTCTGTTTTATCGTGCTTTTATTGAATCGGTTTTATCCTTCTGCATAGCTGCTTGGTTTGGAAGCCTCTCACTGACAAATAAAAACAGACTTGGTAGTCTGGTCAAAGTGGCGAGTAAGATTTCCAGGAGAAGTCAGGCTCAACCAGGGGAGTTATACATTAAACAGGTCCAGAGGAAAGTTAGAGCTATATCTCATTCACAGGATCATCCCCTTAGAACAGAGTTTGAGCTTTTGCCCTCTAAACGGCGCTATCGAGTTCCTAGCTGCAATACAAAGAGGATGCAAATGTCTTTTATTGCGTCAGCTGTGAGGCACCTTAATGGCACTTAGCATTTTATATTTACTTACACAAGTTGCATTTTTGCACTTGATTGTGTCAGGTACTTTATTTATTTATTTATTATACATTATGTACATTGGGCGTTAATGTTACTTCCTTCACTGGTTGGTTTTGTTGGTGAGTGCTGTTGTATGTTTGTGTCTTATGTGGATGCATTGCTGCAAATCCAATTTCCCTTGTGGGACAATAAAGGTACTTTGAACTTTGAACTTTGAACTTTATAACTGATGACTTTCTGAGATAAATATGAATAAAAACACATCCTGGTTAAATTTAACTTGATTCTACTGGTTTCTAAAGTATCTGATATTATAAAACCACAGAAACTCTAGACTGCTTCCTGGTGGTGGAGACTATTATGATCATATCTGAGTAATAAGTTACTAAATATTGGAAATATTTATCCAGAAAGCCTGAATTAGGACTCTACTCCACATCATCGTCGACCCTCCTTGCCTTACAGGAGGTTCCTGTAGTTCCTGATCGGTTGTTTATCTGACTTTTCTGACCCCTAGCCTCCAGAGACGGAGCGTGGTCCACGCCGAGGCTGCAGACATTTTAGGAACAGCGCGGTGGGTGTGAAGCTGCTGAAGATGATTGGAGGTCATATCTCCTGTTCCAAAGCTCATTTTTCTCCTTAATGACGCCTCCGACTCAGCTTCCACATGTGGATTCCATGCTGCGGCCTCTCTTGTGGCTTCCTCCAGTTTAAACAGAGCAAAGCGTCGGTTTGGTAACAGAGCGGTGATGGACGGAGCCACCCGCGTGAGCCTCACGCCGCCTGCTCCGTCATGGCGGCGCTAACGAGCGCCTCTGATCGTTTCCTTTTAATCATCCCTGAGTTCCTTCATCATAAAACAGAAACCGCTGAAGAAATATGACAACAAACATGTCCAGACATCCTGAAATAATCAGCTGGTCGGATGGAGCTCTCATCCGTCTCTGACAGCCCACATCTTCTTCTCACAAGATAAGGCTTCTGGGTCTCCTGGCTGGTTCTGCTGGATCCTTTGTTGTACTGCAGAGAAAACGCTGAGCGTACAGTCGATATCTGCAGAGGTAGAGCCGTGCTGATTAGCGTTGTCAGACGCTCAACAAGAACCCAGGAGAATTAAAACCACGGTGACGCTCCCATCAACAAGTCCTATCAAAGCTAAGAGGAACATGCTAGCTTTAGCACTAGCGTTTCGTAGTGTAGGAGAGTTACGCTTCTAGAAACAAGTCAAGCTTTGTGTTCCCCTGGAGACTCGTTGTCAGAACCGGTTCCAGGTTTTTCCAGCCGCTGTTTGGGTGCCGGGTCAGAACCTGATTCATGTCTCTGTCCTCTGGTCCCTTGTCCAGGTGTCCTGCCTCAGCCACATCGCAGCCAACTTCCTGAACGCAGGGCAGGAGGCCCGGCGCTGGGGGACGGCCCACGAGAGCATCGTACCGTACCAGGTAGCGTGTTCTACCGTAGTTCAACTCTCCGATCTCCTCATTAACGTCTCATTCAGTACTTTGTTTTTTAGTGGAATCTTTCGTTCTATAACCCACTAATCTGCCCTGTGGAAGGAAATGCTGTCCAGACCAGTCTAACTCATTATTATTCACAATATG
The DNA here is from genome assembly GCA_028564705.1 of Apricaphanius iberus. Taxonomy (NCBI): domain Eukaryota; kingdom Metazoa; phylum Chordata; class Actinopteri; order Cyprinodontiformes; family Aphaniidae; genus Apricaphanius; species Apricaphanius iberus. The sequence goes on along the minus strand of JAPXFQ010000150.1, from coordinate 10,032 downwards.
CAAGTCTCTTCTAACAGTTAGCTTCGTTGCTTTTTTGTATTGATGTATTTGCAGGTTTCCTGTCGTGCGAAAAAAAAACACACAAAAAAGTCATCAAAACATCTATTTTCATTTAAAATATTGTCATATTTATGTTGTGAGTAATTTTTTTTGTTTATTTTGGTAAAAGTTTTCTTTCGCTGGTGAACTGTTATGAACAACAGTGAGAATGATCATAATCAGTCATTTTTAAAATAGAAAAATGTAAAAAAGTACATGCTTTAGATTATATTGGACCTCCTGAACCCCAACTCACACACGTGGTTCTGACCCAAGCTGATCTGGACGTTACGTTGAACAGGTACCGACAGAACCTGACCAGTCAGTATGTAATGATGCTCCAGAGGTTCTGGACCATTTCTCTCTCTATAAGAGGTTAAAAGTTTAGTTTAAAACGTCGGTGAAACCAGAGATGGTCCATCAGCAGAAGACGTGACGTCTTCACCCAGAATCCTTTGCTGCTGCTGGACCTGCAGACGTTCTGACTAATGAGAGGTGGAGCTGCTGTGAGGGAGATGTTTCCCCTCCTCCTCATGTGAACCCAGAACAATCTCCTTTCTTGTGGTCTTCATGTCCACCGACTCTCCAACCTAAACCGGGCGTGAACCGCCTTTCCCATCATGCAGCGCTCCCTCCTTCCTCCCCGGGCCTGCAGGCGGTGCAGATGAAAGCGGAGGGTGTGGAGACAGCGGCAGTCTAAACAACAGCATTAGTGGTTCTGTGGGTTCTCAGAGGACGGCTCTGGGGCTTTTCACATCTTGATCCTGGAGGAATGAGACGTCCACCGTGTCCCAAAGGAGACGCTGAGCTGTCCGGGGCGTTCAGGAGGGAAACATCAGGAGGGTTTCACATTACAGGCTGGAGCGCTGACCTTTGACCCTGTAGAGGACGTCTTCTGTGTCTGCTTCAGGTCCGTTTCTTCATCTAAAGTCAAACGAGGCTAAAAACAGATTCGTTCCAGTCCTTTCCAACCAGCTTTATGTCTTCCTCCTGGTTGGGTCGGGTTCTGGTCGGGTTCTGGTCAGGCCAGGTTGGTTCAGGGAAACGAGGACTGAACTACACTGCATCTAGACAGCCTCCAGAGGGTTCTCTGTCCTCCCCAAAGCAGACCAAACATCTGCAGACGGTGAAATACAACCGCAGTGACACGTTGTTCCTCCAATCCATCCATCGGATGTCTGTTGGTCTGGTGTTCTTCTGGCTCCTGGAGCTCCTAACCCAGGTTTGATCAGAGAACAACGGTCTTCCAGGTGTTCATTCGCTCCAGTTTCAGTTAGCTGTTAATGATGAATACATGCAGTCAGGGAAATAAACTGTAGCTGAACTCCAGGCGAATCATTTCCTCCCTGAAATGTTCACCCCGATACCTTCAGCTAAACATCTAAACTCTGATTTGACGATCTGAACGTCTTCATGGAGATGAGGAACGCGTTCTCTTCCTGGTTCCTGACCAGACTTTCTCTCTGTTTAGTTCTGGAAAACTGTGACTCCTGCTGCTCTAAAACCGCCTGGTTCCGTTTAGTCTAGCGGTTGAATTTCACTTGGAACGCCCTTAAAGGTTTTCATTAGAACAAACAGAAATCATATGTGGGGTCCCCCAGGGCTCCATCCTGGGACCTCCTCTATTTAATATGTACATGCTCCCACTGACCCAGATTAAAACACTCACTGAGATTAATTACCACAACTATGCATATCAATTCAATTCAGTTTATTTATATAGCGCCGTTTCACAACAGATGTCATCTCAAGTCACTTTACAAGAAGAGTTATTACAATACAATGTTTAATTTAGGAATTAGAGAACCACAGAAGATTGCGTCATGAATTCTCAGCAATCCCTCATACTGAGCAAGCATGAAGCGACAGTGGGAAGGAAAAACTCCCTTTTAATAGGAAGAAACCTCCAGCAGAACCAGGCTCAGCACAAGCGGTTATCTGCCGCGACCGTCTGTGGTTTGGAGAATACAGAACAGAGACACAGAAAGAGCAACAGAACTGATGCAGAAGTTTGTTGCAGGACGTGGAGAATTTTCCGTCACTGCAATGCCATCTTAGTCAGGGTCGTCAAGCAGGGCTAATCCGGAGCACCTACTATAATAGAAAACAGGTTAGTGCTTGAATTGACAGCACATCATGTAGTTGGGGAGAAGTAGGAGAGAAAGTAGGAACAGACCCTAATAATGTCCTCCAACAGCCTAAAGCAGCATAGCTACTAACATTAACCTGTCTCCTAGCTACTAGGACACCTAGCTACTAACACTTTCTTCCTGGCTTACATTAATCTATCTCTACCTAGCTACTCTACCTCTTCCTATCTCTTCCTAGCTTTTGACAGTAGGATCTGATGCTCAGCTGTACAATAAAATGTCACCAAAATGTTAATCCAGCTAGAAACTAACAACCAGGCCATAAATCTAGGTGTAATAATGGACTCAGACCAGAACCTCCAGGGTCACATAAAGGCAATAACAAGGTCAGCTTTCTATCAGCTGAGGAACATTTCTAGGATTAAAGGACTGATGACACAAGGAGACCTAGAAAAACTCATCCATGCATTTATGATTACTGTAACAGTATCTTCACAGGACTACCTAAAAAGTCAGACAGCTGCAGCTGATCCAGAACGCTGCTGCTCGTGTTCTCACTAGAACCAGGAAAGTAGAACACATCACCCCAGTTCTAAAGTCCTTCCTCTGGCTCCCTGTAGCTCAGAGAATAAACTTCTAAATACTCCTACTAGTTTATAAATCATTGATGATGGATGATGGAGACCTGCTGTCACCATAGCAACCCAGCAGACCAATCAGGTCCTCCAGCTCTAGTTTACTAATCATCCCTAGAACCAGAACCAAACATGGAGAAGCAGCTTTTAGTTTTCATGTTCCCCTTATATGGAACAAACTTCCTGATGACTGCAGAGCTGCTGAAACACTGAGCTGCTTTAAATCAGAGATACAAACTCATCTGTTTAAAGCTGCTCTATAGTAAACAATTAATAATAGCTGGAATGTTTGATGATCTTTGTGCCTATAATGTTGAATGTTTCCCCCTAATCACCCAAAGCTCCTCGATCTGCCTATTTTTGACATAGAAACAAAGTTTCTCACCTCACAGTATAAATGTTACAAGGTCAGAATCAGAATAATCTTATTGTATTGTTTTATCGGTGGATGCGCTCAGTTTCTGATTGGCGTCCTTAACGATCTCAGAGGGTCGCCACAGTTTAGTTTGTACTGAGGTTGTACAGCTACCAAAATTATAGCTGTAAATATTATGTGTACAAAATCAGAGAGAAAACCAAAATCATCTGCATAGCCTGCACTTTAAAATAAGAACAAAAAGCTGCGTCGTCTGATTATCTTTTGCATATTAAAGTTTGCAATGAATCACTTTTAATGCTGTAGGTTGGGAAACACTGACTGATCCACAGATTCTTCACTCTCTTTACTTTGACTGGACCTTCTGCTGGAGATGGTGGAGCAGTTCAGCTGAGTCTGGATCCTGGATGATACTGGCAGGTTCTGTCCATCTCTGGACCCACCAGAACCGTCTGGATGTCCATGCTGACCTTCATCAGGATGTCCCTCTGTTCGGCTTCGGCCTGTTTCTGTCTGTCTTTACAGCTAGTACTCTGAGCCCAGAGGTTCTCCAGAGGTTCTCCAGAACCTCAGAGCTGGAGGTCACTGGGTCCTCATGTGGTTCAGATGTGATGTTCCGCCAGCAGGGGGCACAAGCCTCCCCCACTATGACCCCGTCGCTTCCTTCCTTCCTCTCCCAGGGCTGACAGCGGTTCTGTGGCTGAACGTGTCCCCATGTGGACCACATTACCCACAAGCCCCTGGGGCAGCGGATGTCCCAGTACGGTCTCCCTACCGGGCCTGGTTCTGATCCGTGGGCCCGTATTTAAGCTGTGAGATGTTTCCGAGTCGAACGAAACGGTCAGAACTTCTCAGTGAGGTTCTGCTCAGCCGTCTGTTTGTTTCATTGACCCGAACCGGTTCTGACCTACGAACAGAACCAGGAAAACCCAAATCCTGTCCGTGTGGACGGGTTTGTTTATCCTGGTGGTTCTGCTCTGAGTAAAGTTTTCAGAGCACCTCTGATAAACAGGGTCCAGTGTAGTCAGTGATGTTCTGGTTCTGTGTCCAGCTCAGCCTAACGGACCTTTATGTCTCCTCTGGTTCTCCAGGGCTTCAGAACCAAAGACGGACACCTTGTCGTTGCTGCGGGGAACGATAAGCAGTTCTTCAGAGTGTGTCAGGTAAGTTCTGTTCAGCTGGACCGACACACAGGCCCGGTTCTGAACGGGCCACTGGTTTTTAAACCTCCCGGTTTGATCTGTTCCTGTCTGTCGGACCTGCAGGTTCTGGACCTGCAGAATCTGGCTGAGGACCTAAAGTACAGAAAAAACCAGCTGAGAGTCCAGAACCGGAAGCAGCTGCTGGCGGCGCTGTCACACAGGTCCTCGTTGGGTCCGTTTGTTGGAGCAGAACCTGAACCGGTCCTCAGATCATCACCTGGTTCTGTCCTCCTGACAGGTTCCTCCAGGAGAGCACAGCTGATTGGCTGAGGAGGTTCCAGGGCTCAGGTGTTCCTGTCGGACCAATCAACAGCATCCAGGAAGTGTTCTCAGAACCACAGGTCAGTGCCGGCGCTGCGTCCAACATGTGTGGACTCAGGGGGTCTGCCTGGGTTCTGGTTCTGAGGTTCTGCTGAGCCTGAAGCTTAAATATAATGCTGAATATGAATGTGTCTGAATCGGTACTTTTTCTCTGGTACCAGGGGTACCGAGGACCCGGTCTGACATCTAACCTAGTAAAACACATCAAACACCAACACCTGGATCTGATGAGTTCAAGTACATGCGGTTCAAACTCGTTTCAAATGTAGAGCTTCTGTTATAAAGGGTATATTTTAATTCCAATGTTGGGATCAGTCGGGTAGAAAACCACATTAAATTGTTAGCATCCGTGATGTAAGTAGGGCTATGAACTTAAACGCGTTAATTTGATTAATGCCTAGAATTAACTAGATTTATTTTTTTTATGCGCCTGTCTGCCTGCTTACACCCTTTCTTTTTTTTTTGTCTGTCTTTCATTTTCCTCCTCGCCATCATCTGGACGCCTCCTGCTCTGATGTATGAAATGTTTTCCACTCCGCCGGATCATGTTCTATAATTGTTAATCATCTCACACAGGTGGTTTCAATTTGCGTCCTTCCAGCTGCAGTGGCAGGCGTCAGGGAGAGACTAAAACCCGCTTTAATGCCCAGAATGCCGCCCTGTTTATCTTATAATTCATCAGTTCCTTACTAACCAGCCAAACGGCACATTGGTTTGCAGCAGCGAGTGTGTGTGTGCGTAAATGACGTGTGAGTACATTATTACTGACGTATTGGGTTTGAGTTGATATGATTAAGTTCATAAGTTACCATTGGGGTTTTTCCTTACCTTTCGCTTCAGATGTAAACTCAATGTGCGTGGCAGGGAGTAGAAATGCTCCGTATTTATATTGATTTATGCATGTTGGCTCATTGTTTAGCTTCACTGCTAAGTCTGAATTAAACTGGTTTGATGCTGAAATAGGTAGAGAGAACGGTGGATTTCCACTGGTATGGGTACCGAATACTGACAACAACACTAATCTGAATGGACCTACAGGTAAAGACGCTTTAGACTCCATATAGATAGAAATATATATCTGACAGTCAGGACAAATTTTAGGTTTATCTATAGATATCTATACCCTGGTTCACATCTGGACGCTACGCTCTAGTCTAGCCTAAAACTCACCAGCTGGGGGCGGGACTAAAGAACCTCCTATTCGTCAAAACAAGCTGTATGTCAGGGTTACTCAGATACAGTTAAAGGGCCACATAGTTATTTTCAACCAGATATATTATCTTTTAAAAGCTGTTTGTTGTTCAATTCTGTTTGTTTCTATAGCAACATTCCAAAACAGACGTTACCTCAATGAACTTTTCAAGAAAAGTCGTTTCAATACAATCGTACAAACATTCCAATCAGTTTAAAAGTTTTCTAGTGAAGCAGATTTTATCTTTTTTAAATTTAAAAAGTGCCAATTCACAACATACATCATCTCCAGGCACTTTGCAGATGTTTTCAGTTCAATCATACAAACATTTCAATCCGTTTAAAAGTTCTCTCTAAACAACACGCCTTAATGAAAATCGTTTGGTTCTACTGCACTAAGCAAGACAGGTTCTGGATCATTTATCATTTCCAGAACCGCGACTCCTGCAGGTCCAACTTCTGACCCGGTTCTTCCCTTCCAGACTCTCGTGTAACCAGTGAGCAGTTCTGGATCAGTGGTTCTCCTGCAGATCTGGCAGCTCCTCACCTTGGTTCCATCCGTGTCCAGAATCGGACCTCAAAGTCGGGTCAGAGAGACCGTCTGATGAGATCACATTTTCATTATCTGGACCAGAACCCGGTCAGAGAGCCACCAACAGGAGGAAGGAAAACCATTTACCTGCCAGGTTCATCTACAGGATATAAACTGGATTTCTGCGTGGATCGTTTCACAGAACCTGCTGCTGTTTTATTTGGACCCGTAGGAACCGCCTGAAGAGGAACGATCCCAACACTGGTACCGATCTCTCCAAACTGGCTTCCAGCTCAGGTAAACAGGAACGTTGGCCTGCTGCGGATCATAGCTCCTCTCAGGAAGTGAACCGGCAGCTCCAGCCTCTACTGCTGGCTGATCTCTCCAGGATTTGAACCTCTGACCTTTCCTGGAAGGAGCCGGAGCTTTCATCCTCTCACCGTCGGGATCTCTTCCTAGGAATTGTGTCGGACTCAGTGGTTGCTGCTGTTTAGCTGTACAGACAAAGCTTCAGGAGTTTCTCAGCTCACGTTTTAAACATTTCGGAGCAGTTTGTTGTTGAGAACTCCTTCTGTCCTCCTCGAAGCTTTCGCGCTTCCTGTTTGCTCGGAGCTTGTGGAAATAACCTCTATTAGCGTCTGGAAAGTGTCTGATGGCCGTCGCCTTTCCAACTAGCTGTCAGCTTTCTGGAAAACACAGCGAGCTTCCAGCCTGCCCATGAATAGAAGGTGTGAAAGCTCGAGGAAAGACAGAGAGCTTCATCCATCACCTCTGGAGACGTTGACTCTTCTTCAAACTGTCAGCTGGTGGACATAAAGGAGATGGAATGGTGATGAAGAGCTCCTTAATGTCTGATTAGGATCAGATTTATCTGCCGTGGTGATATTCCTAAGACTGCTAAAGAACTTCTGCAGATCTGGACTCATCCGTTATGGTCCGGAAGGCCTGCTGTACCTGAACGGTGGTTTTCCCTCTGAGATGTTCTGAGAGGGAACAGATGGTTGGATGTGAGGGATGAGCTGAGGGATCTCTGCAGGTCAGAGTCATTCCTGACGTTCCTTATGAAGCATGGACTTGTTCCTCATTCACTGTGGACTTCATTCTGGGTGGTGACCAACAGGGGGCAGCATCCTGCCAGACGCCCCAGAGTGGTTGATGGATCACATCTAGCTTACATGAAGAAATTAAAGATTTCTTAAGTCTAGGAAGGCCTTTGCTCTTTCCTGATTCGTTGTTGTTGAAGCGCTGCTTCATGATTGGCTGGATTTAAACTCCTGCTGACGGACTGGTAGCTCCCTCTGGGTCACGTAGACCAACCCGAAGCATGTCTCTTCCCAGATAACTCGGATAAACCACAGCCTGACAGCTGAACGCCGCTCTGGGGAAATCTCCTCCTGCTTTGGGTGAGTGCTGAGCTGATGGAGCTGGTGGAGCTGACGGAGTTGGAGATGTGTGGACGACTGACGTCAACCTCAAAATGAGACCTCTACCATTAAAATGGTGACCTCTGGTGGAGTTGATGGGATTTTATTGGATACATATGTTCAAGAAGAGAACTGCAACGTTCCTGCTCCACTTCAGATCATCAGTTACTGGACCATCTGCTAATGGGACCAGTTAATATTGGGACTAGTTTTTTTAATTAGACCAGTTTATACTGGGACCAGTTGCTTGTGGTTGTATAGTGCTTTATTTAGTCCCTACAGACCCCATAACGCCTAACACTACGTTCAGTCATAATAGGACAGGTTCTTTCTAGACCCGCTGGAACCAGTTGTTAATGGGACCAGTTGCTAATGGGACCAGTTGCTAATGGAACCAGTTGTTAAGGGGACCAGTTGCTAATGGGACCAGTTGTTACTGGGACCAGTTGTTAATGGTACCAGTTGCTAATGGGACCAGTTGTTAATGGGACCAGTTGCTAATGGGACCAGTTGTTACTGGGACCAGTTGTTAATGGTACCAGTTGCTAATGGGACCAGTTGTTAATGGAACCAGTTGCTAATGGGACCAGTTGTTAATGGGACCAGTTGTTACTGGGACCAGTTGCTAATGGGACAAGTTGCTGATGGAACCAGCTGTTAATGGAACCAGTTGCTAATGGGACCAGTTGTTACTGGGACCAGTTGTTAAGGTTACCAGTTGCTAATGGGACCAGTTGTTAATGGGACCAGTTGCTAATGGGACCAGTTGCTAATGGGACCAGTTGCTAATGGAACAAGTTGCTAATGGGACCAGTTGCTAATGGGACCAGTTGTTAATGGGACCAGTTGCTACTGGGACCAGTTGCTAATGGGACCGGTTGTTAATGGGACCAGTTTTAATGGGACCAGTTGCTTTATGGTACCAGTTGCTAATGGGACCAGTTGTTAATGGGACCAGTTGCTAATGGGACCAGTTGCTAATGGGACCAGTTGTTAATGGGACCAGTTGCTAATGGGACCAGTTGTTAATGGGACCAGTTGTTAATGGGACCAGTTGCTAATGGGACCAGTTGTTAATGGGACCAGTTGTAAATGGGACCAGTTGCTGATGGAACCAGCTGTTAATGGAACCAGTTGCTAATTGGGCCAGTTGTTAATGGGAACAGTTCCTAATTGGACTAGTTTTTTTAATTAGACCAGTTTATACTGGGACCAGTTGCTTGTGGTTGTATAGTGCTTTATTTAGTCCCTACAGACCCCATAACGCCTAACACGACGTTCAGTCATAATAGGACAGGTTCTTTCTAGACCCGCTGGAACCAGTTGCTAATTGGGCCAGTTGTTAATGGGACCAGTTGCTAATTTGACCAGTTGCTAATGGGACCTGTTGCTAATGGAACCAGTTGCTAATTGGACCAGTTGTTAATGGGACCAGTATTTAATGGGACCAGTTGTTAATGGGACCAGTTGCTGATGGAACCAGCTGTTAATGGGACCAGTTGCTTATGGAACCAGCTGTTAATGGAACCAGTTGCTAATTGGGCCAGTTGTTAATGGGACCAGTTGCTAATGGGACCAGTTGCTAATGGGACCAGTTGCTGATGGAACTAGCTGTTAATGGAACCAGTTGCTAATGGGACCAGTTGTTACTGGGACCAGTTGTTAAGGTTACCAGTTGCTAATGGGACCAGTTGTTAATGGGACCAGTTGCTAATGGGACCAGTTGCTAATGGGACCAGTTGCTAATGGGACCAGTTGATAATGGAACAAGTTGCTAATGGGACCGGTTGTTAATGGGACCAGTTGTTAATGGGACCAGTTGTTAATGGTACCAGTTGCTAATGGGACCAGTTGTTAATGGGACCAGTTGCTAATGGGACCAGTTGCTAATGGGACCAGTTGTTAATGGGACCAGTTGCTAATGGGACCAGTTGTTAATGGGACCAGTTGTTAATGGGACCAGTTGTTAATGGTACCAGTTGCTAATGGGACCAGTTGATAATGGAACAAGTTGCTAATGGGACCAGTTGCTAATGGGACCAGTTGTTAATGGGACCAGTTGCTACTGGGACCAGTTGCTAATGGGACCGGTTGTTAATGGGACCAGTTGTTAATGGGACCAGTTGTTAATGGTACCAGTTGCTAATGGGACCAGTTGTTAATGGGACCAGTTGCTAATGGGACCAGTTGCTAATGGGACCAGTTGTTAATGGGACCAGTTG